>CM035128.1:35048683-35058683 GCA_020205605.1 Panax ginseng | reverse complement strand
AAAAAGTTAAAGCCTGACACAATCTGCAACGAAGGACAAAATTCGTTGCTAAACATATACTTTTAGCAACGACTTATAAAGTCGTTGCCCAAAAAATCATTGCTAAAGGCCCATTTTTTGTAGTGAGTTCCAGTTCCAACCTCGGAGATAACCCCGAGGAGTACAGTTGTAGTTTCGGAGATAACCACAGAAAAGCTCAGTTCAACCCTTGCAGTCACCTTCAACCTCGGAGATAACCCCGAGGCACTCAGTTCCAACCCCAGAGATAGCCTCGGGCAGTTAGGCACACCTCACAGACAACCCTGAGGACATTCAGTGCTCACAGCAGCCCAATCTCAGAGATAAACCCGAGCAACGATTGCTACATTAGCCCAAACCGGAGATAACCCTGGTGAGGGACAAATTCGTTATTTTGCCACCTCGATTCCACATTACGCCATCTCAACAACATTCAACATACATTATACACAATAATGTCCTACAAGAACCATAGCTCCAATCTCGAGTGACTACTACATAAGACATCACACCGAATAGAATTTAAAGCTTGAAGACCTGGGCATGGTCCCATCTTCCTGACTTCGTACAACCTCTATTCCCATGTCATTGTGTAGCTCTCGACAATAGCATTCTGAAAAAGTTCTTATACACCTTGATAAATGGATTTTATATCCACTTATCCGGTATCTTTTACTTGAATTAGTTGCTTATATTCATGTGTCTTAGTTACTTTTCATGCATTGTGTGTTTATTTTGTAGGTTATACATTTGGAAGCAGTGTGAGCGAATATTGGTAAGGAAAAGCAAGGAAAATGCAAAGAAAAACAATCCGGATATCGTTTGTGCTTTCATGTTCATTTCATGTTCTTGGCTTGGAACTTGAACTATATTGTAGAACTTCTTCTTAGCTTTCCAAAACATCTTGAATCAATGCAATCGGAGTTCGAATGCAAGAGTTATGACATTTGTACCAACGGACGTTGAATTTTGCTATTTTGGGTGGTCATTTGCATAGCAGTCACTTCCAGTCAAATTTCGAACTTCATCCGTTCGTTATTTCTCAAAACTCAAGGAATGAAAGTTGTAGACCTCGTCGATATCTTCGGTTTGATAGGTGGTGGGCCCCGTAACACTTCCCGGATCAAAAGTTATGACCGTTTTATCAGAGGACACTGCAGCAGAAAAATAATTGGCAGCTTACTAGTAAGCTGGGGCTTGCTCTTTTGTGCCTTATACCAAAGCCGGGGCTTGGGGTACAAAGTGTGAAATCAGTAGCATAGCAAGCCGAGGCTTGCTATTTACAAGACATATAGCAAGCTGGGGCTTGGGTATGCGCAGAAAGAGTAGATTTTGTCCGAATTTGAGTCCGATAGGGATTGATTCGAGTTGTTTGATTCAAGGACTTCCAAGAGGACTTAAAGACATATAAAGAGGCATATAAAAGGAGGAGAATTAAAAGGATTAGAGGAATTTAGAGGAAGAATTCCATTATATTAGATTAGAGTAGATTGGGAAAAACCCTAGTTCTTATTAGATTTGGATATTGAAGCAACTTGGAGACCATTGAAGATTCAAAGTAGGAGCAAGGAGAGAGCATCAAATCTACAGAAAATAGATTATATCTTATCATCTTCTTCTATCTTTGTCTTCTAATGATTATTCAATTGTGGATTCTTAGTTTTAATTCAATGAGCTAATTCTTTGTTTGAGATTACTATGGATCTTATTGTGTAGTTTATTTTAATATGCTTCGTTATCAATTGTTTAATTAATTGGACATCAATTACCGTGATAATCTATGTGAACTCGAGAGATGAAGTATTGATTTAGATCTAATCATGATAGCCTGTGTTCAGGATTTTGTTAATAGCTTAAACTTGATGAGTGTTAAGGTAGAGATATGCTTGACATCGCATGTAATCGGATAGAGAACTTATTCTTAAACTTTCTTCAATTGTAATTCACATAGAGATATAGTGGGTTAGTTGATTAAGGTATTTAACAGATTTGTATCTTAATTGTGGATTGACGTTAATACGGTATTAGTGCATCGAGAGGTGATTAATATTACTTTAGTGTTCTTGATTAACAATTTGGGATAGAGAATAATTGATGAGAAGTGTGTTAACTTAAATGAAGCAATAAGTGAAGTTGTGATCTTAAATCACCATAGTCTTAATTTAATTCGTGGAATTTAATAGTAGTTTAATTTATATAATTTTAAATTCATTCGTTTAAATAAGATTGAGTTGGTTACGAGTTAGTACTTGGTGATTTTTATTACCTAATTCTCTATGGGAACGATACTCAACTTATCACTTTATTACTTGTTGACCACGTATACTTGCGTGTTGTGCGTAATTAGATTTTACCCAACAAGTTTTTGGCACCATTGCCGGGGAATTAGTTTAATATTTTTTACCAATATTAATTTCAATCAAATTAGTCTTAATTTAAACATTTTTATTTTTATTTTTAATTCTCTTCCTATATTTCTCTCTTTTTAGGTACCATGGATGACTTTGCGTATCAATGGCCATACAGGAACATGACTCAACCAAGGGAAACAGGGATTGATGGACTTAATGCATTTTCCGCAATGTCAGCACAGATTGAAGAATTGTCGAGGAGGTTAGACGCTTTTGAAGCTCAACGTCGTCAAAGTGTGGCGGTTACTTGTGATTATTGTGCTAGAAATCATAAGATTCATCAGTGCGCCATTAGTTTCTAGCCGGTACAATATTGTGGTGATTACGCCAACAATTATGCTTATCCCACCAATTATCATCAAGTTTGGGGGTATCACCCGGATTCGTCACGGAGCTACAATTATGAAGACCAATACTACGCTCCAAATCCAATATACACACCAGAATTTTCATGTAAATCTCCATTGCCACAAGAAGAAAAGTCAAATTTGGAGGAATTACTGTCCAAGTTCATAGCAAACCAAGAGGAGAGGAGGATTAATCAAGAGCGGTCAATTCAGAATCAAGAAATATCATTTCAAAATATGCAAAACCTGATGGATCAAATACTCAAATCCTTGAACAAGTGTCCTCAAAACAATTGGTGTTATGACGAGAATTCCAAGATTGACGAAGTGCCCGAGCCAAATCTACAACTGGATGAGACACGAGATATTGAAAAAGTGGAGACACGTGGGCATAATGAAAATAAGGTCGGTGAAGAACTAACTATGAGTACCAACGAGGATGAGCCGATGTTATTAGTGCCCCAAGTTCCTTCTCAGCCAAAGATCAAGGGTCCAGTTAGATTTGCAAAACCTTACCCGCTTGGTAGTCATGTCGTCGGCAAGGCTCTTTATGACATGAGAGCTAGTACAAATATGAAGCCATGGTGGGATGAGGAGGCAAAGATAGAAGAAGAGCCCGTTGTTCTTGCCAAGCCTCAAAGCCCCAAATCGAATCATAGGCTCAACGGACGGAAAAGCACCTAGTTATTCAACATTCTCAATTGGGCACAAATTTAAACAAAGCATGCTAGGTGACTTTAACTCAATAGCCATCACAAATGGTAACCTACCAAAAGCTACATTATTTCCGATGGATGGAGGCTTCCTTAATTATCGACAAGGAATTGGATAGCATTGACCAGAAAAAGTCAGGCTGAAAAACTGTAATTCAAGCGCCAACTGGGAGGCAACCTAGGAATATATTTTTTTTTATATATTTATATGCTTTACTAGTTTTTTTAGTATATAGGAATTAATTTGCGTATTAAGTTCTCTTATAATCTAATCCATGTTATCTCTCTTCATTGCAGGTATTGGAGGTTCAATGGATAGGAAAATAATCGTCATTGGCCATCGCCATACCATCGCCTCATGCTTAGGTGACTGTGGAAGTTCTCTTCTACTTATCGCTATATTCTTACAATGAGGACATTGTAATTTCTAAGTTTGGGGGAGTTTAGTTTAGTTCTCTTTTGCATGTTTAGTTTCATGTTTATGTTATGTTATTTTGCATACGTTGTTAATTTAGTTTAGGTTCATTATGTTTGCATTCATGTAGTACAATTGCATAAGTAGTTCCATAGTAGTATAGTTTGAATAGCATTATATTCAGTTTTTTTGTTAAAAAAAAAATTCAAAAATATTCAAAAATTCAAAAATAATAGTTAGTTATTATGTTCATCTTGTATGATTCCAGCTGTTAGATATTTACAATTTGTTTTGGCCAATGATGAGATTTGAATTAAGTAGACAAGAATAGTACTGACTATTAGAGCTTTGATGTGATTTCTTGTTATGAATTGAATCTTTTCCTATTTGAAACTGGTATAATCAAGGATAGCACAGTAAAAACAACTTGTGATTGATTGAGTTTAAATTGATACATAATGGAACTCTAAAGGATAATGCTAGTTTGAATGAAAGAATGACAAGAATAAGTAGTGATGGCTAAAGTTAGACAAGAACCTAAGTTTGGGGGAATATTTGGGGTATATAAGCTATATAAAAAGAAAAAAAATATGAATAAACACCGTGGCGTGCTTGTCTAGTTTTGTGGCATTTGTTACTTGAGTAAGTAAGCCCGAGGGGATTGTCTCTACACCTAGCGCCCTAGGGTCTTAATGGTCTGGGAGTCATTGGTCGAAAGCTCGTTAAGGTAGCATTGAAAAGCCTAAGGGAATAAGACATTGCATATCTATGTGTACGGAAACAAAAAAATGAATAAAACGGGAAATAAGAGCAAAAAGCCCCCGTAGATGAAAAATAAAGCATAAGTATCCCATGTTGACCCTAGATATCGGTAATTGTTTGATTTTAGTTGGATCTAGCTTGTTTTTGGATTTCTTGAGTTTACATTGTATGATACCTTCAAAGAGACTTGTTATGTATTAAATTTGATTTTATATCAGTTAGCATGGTTGTTGAGCACACACGCACTATACCAGTAATAATAGTTTAAGACTTGATGATTGACGAGGAAATTGTTGATTGGTTTTGATATGAAGTATTGTCGTGTTTGCTTGATTGCTCTAAGGCCGAGTGAATATATTTGATTTTATCAATACTGCTGGATTTGTAGGCATATAGATTAGTTGTATTTCATTGCATTGCATTGCATTATGTTGTGTTGCTTGGGGACAAGCAACGATTTAAGTTTGGGGGTATTTGATAAGTGGATTTTATATCCACTTATCTGGTATCTTTTACTTGAATTAGTTGCTTATATTCATGTGTCTTAGTTACTTTTCATGCAGTGTGTGTTCATTTTGTAGGTTATACGTTTGGAAGTGGTGTGAGCGACTATTGGTAAGGAAAAGCAAGGAAAATGCAAAGAAAAACAATCCGGACATCGTTTGTGCTTTCATGTTCATTTCATGTTCTTGGCTTGGAACTTGAACTATATTTTAGAGCTTCTTCTTAGCTTTTCGAAACATCTTGAATCATTGCAATCGGAGTTCGGATGCAAGATTTATGACATTTGTACCAACGGACGTTGAATTTTGCTATTTTGGGTGGTCATTTGCATAGCAGTCACTTCTAGTCCAATTTCAACCTTCACGCGTTCGTTATTTCTCAAAAATCAAAGAATGAAAGTTATATAACTCGTCGATATCTTCGATTTGATAGGTGTTAGGCCCCATAACTCTTCCCAGATCAAAAGTTATGATCGTTTTACCAGAGGACACTGCAGCAGAAAAATAATTGGCAGCTTACTAGCAAGTCGGGGCTTATTCTTTTGTGCCTTATACCCAAGCCGGGGCTTGGGGTCCAGAGTGCAAAATCAGTAGCATAGAAAGTCGGGGCTTGCTATTTACAAGGCAAATAGCAAGCTGGGGCTTGGGTATGCGCAGAAAGAGTAGATTTTGTCCGAATTTGAGTCCGATTAGGATTGATTCGAGTTATTTGATTCAAGGACTTCCAAGAGGACTTAAAGACATATAAAGAGGCATATAAAAGGAGGAGAATTATAAGGATTAGAGGAAGTTAGAGGAAGAATTCTATTATATTATATTAGAGTAGATTGGGAAAAACCCTAGTTCTTATTAGATTTGGAGATTGAACCAACTTGGAGACCATTGAAGATTCAAAGTAGGAGCAAGGAGAGAGCATCAAATCTACAGACAATAGATTATATCTTATCATCTTCTTCTATCTTTGTCTTTTAATGATTATTCAATTGTGGATTCTTTAT
The DNA here is from genome assembly GCA_020205605.1 of Panax ginseng. Lineage (NCBI taxonomy): Eukaryota > Viridiplantae > Streptophyta > Magnoliopsida > Apiales > Araliaceae > Panax > Panax ginseng. Next base: position 35,052,516 of record CM035128.1, on the reverse strand, counting down.
TTTAATTCAATGAGCTAATTCTTTGTTTGAGATTACAATGGATCTTATTGTGTAGTTTATTTTAATATGTTTCATTATCAATTGTTATGTTCTATCGTGAGGATTATCTATTGTGATTTGGACTTAATTGTTTAATTGATTAGCCATCAATTACCGTGATAATCTATATGAACTCGAGAGATGAAGTATCGATTTAGATCTAATCATGATAGCATATGTTCAGGATTTTGTTAATAGCTTAAACTTGATGAGTGTTAAGGTAGAGATATGCTCGACATCGCATGTAATCGGATAGAGAACTTATTCTTAAACTTTCTTCAATTGTAATTCACATAGAGACATAGTGGGTTAGTTGATTAAGGTGTTTAACAGATTTCTATCTTAATTGTGGATTGACATTAATACGATATTAGTGCATCGAGAGGTGATTAATACTACTTTAGTGTTCTTGATTAACAATTCGGGATAGAGAATAATTGATGAGAAGTGTGTTAACTTAAATGAAGCAATAAGTGAAGTTGTGATCTTAAATCTTCATAGTCTTAATTTAATTAGTGGAATTTAATAGTAGTTTAATTTATATAATTTGAAATTCATTCATTTAAATAAGATTGAGTTGGTTACGGGTTAGTACTTGGTGATTTTTATTAACTAATTCTTTGTGGGAACGATACTCAACTTATCACATTATTACTTGTTGACCACGTATACTTACGTGTTGTGCGTAATTAGATTTTAACCAACACACCTCAATCGGATGCCCGGATTGAAGTTCTAAAAGTTCGAGCGGACACCACGTTGCATGCGTGCACGTACTTCGAGATGACAAGACTCGCAGAGCCCGGGGCACCCCGGGCAGCTGCAGGTGCATCTGCAGCTATCGCATGTACGCCTGCTGCTTCCCCCCCTCCCCTCTGTAAATAAAGGGCTTGGGATGGCCTTTTTACATAGTGAAAAGGCGAGGAAGCCCTGTCCAATTTTCTTTGTACACACTATAAATTGAGTGCTTTCTCATTTTAAACACTTGTGAGCTTATATTGTGCTATATTTTACTGGTGGAAATCGAGTGTTCATTCAATTAAAGCCATTTGAAGTCTTCTTGGCAGCCCACTGTAAGACTTCTTACATTTCTTAAAGCCTTTTCTTCACATTCTACACACAAAAGTTTTCACATTGAGAGTCGTGTTGTGTGCATATGCTCGGACTTTGGTCCATGGCTTTTTATTTCTTTTGTGTGTATATATTTATATATATATATATATACTTATATATATATTTATACTAACATTATCGAGTTATGCCTCGATTGAGCCTAAATTTACATCCGGAGCATTTATTGCTATTATATATATATATATTGTAGACACTCGAAATTTTATGCACACATGTTACTGACATTGCAGGAGGGCAGATTCTTCTTACGGAGATAACCCTGGAAGACAGCTTACATCCATTTCGGATACTACTAGAAGTTCAGTCTCAACCCCGGAACACACACTGGGAATATCATTTCCAACCTCGGATATAACCCCGAGTTTCATCCTTGGCAATAACCCCAAGGAATGTTGTCGCAGTTCTGACGATAACTCCAAAAATGCTTGTTTCAAATGCATGCTATCAGCTTCAATCTCAGATCTCCTGCCGAGGCACTCATACCTCAGACCCGGAGCTAACACCGGGCAGACAAGCACATTCATAGATGACCTTGCAGCATTCAAACACCTGCAGCAGTTCAATCTCAGATGTAACCCTGAGCAACGTCTGCTTTCAACTCAGATCGAAGATAACCCCGGTGAGGAGTCAAAAGTCATCTTGCCACCTCAACACCTGTGCGTCATCTGAATACTTCATACATGCATACATACAACAATGTCCTAAACGAACCAAGGAGTTCTAATCCTGAGTGACTATTATGCGTGGCAGCACACCGGATAGAATTTGAAGCTTGAAGACCATGGGCATGGTACCCTCTTCCAGACTTCGTACAACCTCTAATCCTATGTCATTGCGTAACTCTCGACACAAGCGGTTCGAAGAAGGTCTTATATACCTCGTTCGGATGCTTGGATTGAAGTTCTGCAAGTTTGAGCGGACATTATAATGCACGAGTGCACGTACTTCAAGATGATAGAACCCATGGAATCGGGGCACTTGGCAACATGCGGAGTGCATCTCTACCGCAGCAGTACACATGTGGTCGCCACAGTACACATCTGGCTCCCCTCTATAAATAAAGGGCTTTGGGTGGCCATTTAAAAAAGAGAAAAAGGCGAGGAAGCCCTGTCCAATTTGCTTTGTACACACCCATATTGAGTGCTTGCTCTTTATAAACACCTGTTAGCTCACATATAGCTATACATTTATCGGCGGGAGCTGAGTGTTTATCCATATAGAGTCATAGAAGTCTGCATTGGCAGCCCACTATAAGCCTTCTCACACTCTATAAAGCCTTTCTCTTCATCTTTGCACACACTATTCTACACATTGAGAGTCGTGTTGTGTGCATATGCACGAACTTCGGTCCGTGGTTTTCATTTCTGTCTGTATATATATATATATACTTATATATATATATATGTATATATTTTATATGGACTAACATTATCGAGTTATGCCTCGATTGAGCACCGGCCTTATATGCGGAGCGTTTACTTGCTTATATATATATATATATATATATATATATATATATATATATATATATAAAATGTAAATGCTTCGGATATATATATATATATATATATATATATATATATATATATATATATATATAATTGTTGTCAGACATATCCGATGAGCCTTGATTTTACATCCGGAGCGTTTACCTGCCTTTTACTGCTTTATTTACATTTAGTTCCATCTGGATGTTTACTTTGTGGCGGTTGATCACATTTACTACTTTATTTACTTTTCTAATCCCCCATGGAGTCGCTTAGTGGTGGTTGATCATGTCCATATTGAAAGTAATATGCACACAAGACAATTATGTTTGATGATAAAGCATATACTTTGTAACAATCTTATTCATTTATTAATAAAAAGTAATAATTTATTAAAGGCTTTTAATTATCTACATGATGCTGTTTTATAATATGTGATAAACCCATAGTTTTAAGCAATGCTTTTAGAATAATGATGATGATCATTCTAATGAGATCTAAATTCTTAGAAAGCTTAAACCTCAAAAAGTTCCCAATCGTTGGATTACTAAATTGGGAATTAGTGAATCTGGATAGATTGGTACATACGTTGCTTGCTCATTGGATGAGGATGGTTGATCTCATGATCATTTGTGTGGAGACACTAAAGCAAGTATGTAGGTGCTTATTAGAAAATAAGTTCACTGAACGTGGCTTGCTAAGGAATACCTAATAGAGTTTTACTTGTCTGTCAATAGGAATTCCTGTAGTGATAGTAGTACAAGTGATCCTTGGACTTGAGATCATCATAGTGTCTTGTTTATGATAAGTTATACTTTGACTTATTCCTTAAGACCCTTAGGGTATATCAAAGGGTATGCTTGGGTATAATAAATTGTACATGGAGATAATGTATGATCAATAAAGAATCTACCACTTCTAGTAAAAGAAGAGAAATATCCTATGTGATTCGATAAATGACAACCCAGTAGTCGTTGGCCAAGGCAGAATGAAATTAGAGAGGAGTTTATAATTTTCATTATTTGGAGTTGTGAATTTAAGAGTCGAAATACATATAATTAAATAAATAAGACTTAACAGTAATTCCATGTCTTATATTTAATTGACACATTATATGGTGGAAGGATTGAATTGTACGGTAACTATTTACTCAAAGGTTCTTTTATGATTAAT